>JAIUJO010000062.1:1785987-1805987 GCA_023846275.1 Vanilla planifolia | reverse complement strand
TGTGTGCATGTGTGTGCTTGGGTTTTTGCATGTGTGTGTGTGCATGAGTGTGTGTACATGTTTGTGCATTTATGTGCATGTCTGTGTGTGTTTCTCACTAAGTGTGTGGGTCTATGTGAGTCAGTGCATGTGTGTGTATCTGATTAGCTATAAGCATTCATGTGTGTACGTGCATGTTTATGTCTCTACACATGTGCATGTGTCTGATTAGGTAAGAGGGTACACATGTGTACATGCATGTGTATGTGTCTACAAATATATGCTTGTGCACGAGCTTATGCATGTGTGTTAGTTTCTATTTTTTGTGTGGATTGATGTGTGTTGTGCATGTCCCGTACACGTATGCACATGTGTGTGTGTGTATGATTATGTGTTTGGGGGTATGTGTGTGAGTCTATGAATGCATAATTATGCCTATGTGCACATGCACACATGTACATGTGTTTGTGGGTGCATCTGTGTGGGTGTGTATGTGGGTGGGTGTTCGTGTGTGTGTGTGTGTCTTTTTTTGTGTGCGCTTGAGTGCTTGCGTGTGCATGTGTGTGTGTGAATGCAAGCACATGTGTGTGTGGGTGCATGTGTCTTTGCATGTCTACATGTACATGTATGTGATAATGTTTGTTTGTGAGCATGTGCATGTGCATGTGTTGCATGCCTATTTGTGTGCGTGTGTGTTCATGCATGTGTGTATTTTTTTAGACATACAAACATGTTTTTGCATATGTGTGTCTAAGCATGTGTGTGCATGTGTGTTTATGCATGTGTGTATGTGTGTATGTTTATATATGTATGAATCTTTGTGTATGCGATTGCTTGTGTGCATGTTTATGCATCTATATGTCAGTTATGTGGGTGAGTATGGACTGTGTATGCATGTGTGTGTGAGCATATGTGATATTTTGTGTATGTGTATGCATGTGTGTGCATCTATGCGAGCCTATGTGTGCACTTGTGTGTGTGAACCTAAGTGGATGCACATGTGTATGTGCATGTGACTGTTTGTGTGTGTGTGTGGCATTCATGTTTGTCTATATTTGTGTGTGTGAGTCTATGTGTGTACTTGTCTGCATGCATGCATTTATGCATGTATCTATGCATACACATGCATGTGTATGTGTATATGTGCATGCATATCTATATATGTGCATGCATGTGTTTTTGTGTGTTTATGTATGTGTGCATGCTTGTTTGTGTGTATGTTCCCACTTGTGTGTCTACATGTATGGGGGGCCATATGCATGTGTGCATGTGCATATATGCACATATGTTTATGTTTGTGTGTGTGTGCATGTGGATGTGTAAGTGTGTGCATGTATATGTGTGCGTAAAGGTTGCATGCATGTGTATGTGTGTCTATGTGTCCTTATCCGTTTATGTGTGTGTGTGTGTGAGGGGGAGGGGGAGGGTGTGTGTGCATGTGGGTGTTATGTGCATACATGTGTATGTGTTCAATTGTGTATGGTTAGGTGCTTATGTGTTCTTGTGTGTTTGTGTTCTTTGCTGCATGTAAGTGTGGGTGTTTATATATGTGTGCAGGCATGCATGCATGCATGTGCGCATACACATGCATAAGTGTTTGTGTGTGTGTGGTTTCGCATACATGTGAGTGTCTTTGTGTGTGCATGTTTGCAGATGCATATGTGTGTTTGTGCATGTGTGTATGCATGTCTTTGTATACATGTGGCATGTGTGTGTGCATGTGTCTATGCTTATGGGGATGTGTGTGTGCATGTGAGTTTTTATTTTCTTGTATGTATGTGAGCAAGCTTGTTAATGTGCATGTGGGTGTGGGTGTGTGTGTGTGTGTGCATGTCTGCATACATGTGTGTATTAGTGTGTATGCATGTGTTTGTGTGCATAAGTGCATGTCTGTATGTGAGCAAACAAGTGTTTGTACATGAGTGTTGTGCATGTTTGTATGTACATGCACGTGTATGTGTGTGGGTGTATATATGCTTGCACGTATAAGTTTAGTTGTATGCATGCATGTGTGCGCTTGTGCATCTGTGCTTGTGTGCACATGTGTGTGTGTGTGTGCTTATGTGTGTTGGTGTGCATGTGTGTGTGTGTGTGTTTGTGTTTGTGTGAATGATTAAGCACATCCATGTGTGTATGTTTGCTTGTGTGTATGCACACATTTTAATGTGTCTGTGTATCTGTGTGTTCATGGGTGCATATGTTTTTTTGTTGGTGCATGTGTGTGCATGTATCTGGTTGTATATGTTTGGGTGGGTATGCTTTTGCATGTGTATACCCATGTTTGTCTGTCTACATGTATGTGTATGTGTGCGTACATAAGTGTGTGCATGTGTGCTTGTTCATGTGTGTGTGCCTGTGCATGCATATGTATGTTTGTGTATGTGTGAATGTAGGGAGGGGAGTGTGTGTATGTGTGTGCCTATTTTTGCATGCATATATGTGTATGTGTGTGCTTGTATGTGCACATGAGTGTGTGCTTGTTCATGTGTGTTCAAGTGTGGAGGCTTGTATGTTTCTTGTGTATGTGTGTGGCTGAGTTTATACGTGTGCACGTATGTGTAAGTGCATGTGTACTTATGTCTATACATTTATGTGTGACGTGTGTGCATGGTCATGTGTGTATATCCATGTGTGTGTATCTACATGTGTTTATGCATGTTTGCATATATGCATGTAAACATGCATATGAATGTGTATGTGTGTTTTTGTGCGTGCATATGTATGTGTGTGTGCTCGTATTTATACAAGTCTATGATTGTATTTTAGTTTGTGAGTGTGAGTGTGTGTGTTTGTGCATGTGCTCATGTGTATGCTTACATGTGTGCACATGTGTGTAGTTGTGTGTCTGTCAAGCTGTATGTGTTTGGGTATGTGTGTGGGTGCGTGCTTATGCATGTGCGTGCATATGTGCCTATGTGCTTATATGTTTATGTTGGTGAATTCATTTGTGCTTGTTTGCATGCATTCATGTGCATATGTGTGTGTGCATACTTGTGTATGTGTGTGTAGGTTTATGTTTTGTGTGTGTATATATGTGTATGTGCATGTATGCATGTGAATATCTACATTTGCACATGTTGGCATTTGTGTGCATGTGTATGGCTATGATTGCATGTGGGCATGTGTGTGGGGGTGCATGTGTGTGAGTGTGTACTTGCATTGGTGTGTCATGTATATGTGTGTGCTTTTATATGTGTGTACATGTGTGTGCATGTGTGTGTATGTGTGTGGGTGCATGTATGTGTGCTGGTGTGCATGTGTGTGTGCATTTGTGCATGTGACTATGAATTTGCATGTGCACATATGTGTGTGTCTACATGTGTGTCATATGTGTGTGTATGTGTATATTTGTATATGTGTATTTGTGCATGTGTTTATGAATTTGAGCTAAAATGCACTAGTAGACTTTTGAAACTAGTGCAATGCTAGTGGGTGTGTGCTTGTGAGCTAATGTTAGATGCTCCTACATGATCCTCCTCAGGAGGGAGAGAGTTTGGCTTGGTGGTATAGAGGTGTTGGGTATCGTAGTACTTTAACAGCTGTGACACAATATGACATAGGGTATCACATGTAAGCCAAGAGTTCTTAGTTGAAGGCTTGCCCTTCTGAAAATAAAAATTTTCTTAGTTTGTAATCCTTGGTAAGAATTCTATCATGATCTAAACTTTCCTCTATATTGTTCTTGCTTGCTCTCATGACTAATGTAATGGTAGGATAGGGTTCACTCAACATGAAAGAATTAAGTTCAAATGGCTTACTAGATATTAGATGTGGTGCTCTATATGAGACTAAATCCTTAATGATAAAGGTTGCATTAATCCCATACTCTTCTGGCAAATCCAACACATATATATTAGTTTCAAGTTTTTGAATAATCTTAAAAAGTCTATCTTCACATGCTTCTAATTTCTTGTAAGTTCTAGTAGGGACCTATTTTGACCTAACTTTAATAAAAATAGTCTCTTTCATGAAATTCTCTAACCATGTTTAGAGCATATACTAGTTTCTTATATCTTTTATTACTTAAATTAATTTTTTTAGATATTGTTTTATAAGAGATATAAAAAAAGTAGAGATAGAAGTTTAAAAATCCACTAGTAAAAAATGATCAATAGATGACCTTGGCTTATTACCCTAACAAATTGTGAAGGGAATTAGAAAAATCCTATGATTCACAAAATATTTGTATGCATTTGACTCATTATAAAAGTTTATCCCAAAGCTTAGGTTAGCCTCCTATCAAGTTATGAAGAAGATTTCCTAGATTATTATTTATTAGTTCCATTTATCTATCATTGTGTAAGTTATAGACCAAAGAAAATTTTAGATTGATCCTTAGTAAATGCTATACAATCCTCCAAAATTAAATAATACATTTTACTTCTTTATTGAATACTAAGTCATCCTACATGGTTCTTCTTTAATTTTTATGTTGATGTTAAAGATGTTAAAGCACTCCCAGTCATTGTGGTTGTGGGGTTGTAAGACACCTAACCACTAAAATCACAAAATTTTTCATATTTTCTAATTCTTTCTTAGCTTCATCATTAGAAATCATGTTTTCTTCTTTCTTTGACTATTATTTATTATCTTTATCTTGGTTCATAGTCATAGATCTCTTTGGGCAGTTAGTAGCTACATGCCTCTTTTTATAGCATGTAAAATAAGTTATTCTAGATTAGGTTGGTTAGTTTAAGGAAGGGTGTGAAGAAGTGGATAACAATGCAGGTTTGGAAGGTTTAGAAATTATGGTGGAGGTGGTAGACGAAGTACGAGTATGAGTGGGTTAAGAAATGGTGATGTGAGCCTTTAGACGAATTGGCAAGTCATTTCTCTTAAAATAAATTTTTTTCATATTTCTAGCTATAAAGTAAGCTTTCTCTAAGGTAATGATATTTCTTAAGTTAAGCTTAACCTGTATGTATTCCTTTGAACTTGTCCTTAAAAGTGAGTACTACATGCTTAGGTTTTTCTATATGGCACCTATGTTTATAACCGTCACACTTGTTAATATGCTTTTCATTGGGTACTACATGCTTAGGTTTTTCTATATGGCACCTATGTTTATAACCGTCACACTTGTTAATATGCTTTTCATTGGATTACCACCTTGGGAAAACCTTTGTCAATTATCTAACATTTTGGCATTATAGTTTATTAGAACAAACTTATTATACAATTTAACCTTAAGGTTTCTCCAAGTTTAGGGTACCTCTCCATCACTATTAGTATATTATCACTTTAAGCTTCTAAGCTATGATTAATACCAATGAGTTTAGTCTTAATAAATTGATATCTTCTTTGCTCATTAATTTGGTGCCATTTGAAGTAATCATCCATATTAGTCTGTTAGTTTATTTAATCCTTAGCAATAAAACTATCATAAAAAATTGAGGCTTCAAGTTTCATATTAGGGATATGCTCTCTATCTTAATATCTTTTAGGTCTTTTTACTCACTAGACATATCTAAGTCATTATTTTTGTCTAACTTATTAGAAGGTCCATTTCTTCTTCTATGTTCATGATTTCTATATTGGATATCTTAATCGAACTCATTAGAAAGATCATAACGTCTTTTATAGTTCCTGTATCTCTTAGAGCTCCTTTCTCTAGATCATTAGACATGACACTTCTTCTCTTATTATCCCTTTCTCTTCTAAGATTTGGTTCATACTATTTGTTTAGGAGAATTTGTTCAACTATCTCGATGAGTTGGGTGGTTGATCAAGATATCTCTAACATGGGTTCTTAGTTGAAGTTTTATCATTGGTTTTTGATTTATTCTTCACTTTAATTTGCCATTTGATAAAGTTTATCTATCCTTATTGTCATACAAAGGTTTACCACATAGAGAAATATTAAGGAAAAAATGATATCAAATATATTTTTTTAATATAAAAAAATATTGTGAGATATCTTCCTTTTTTTCAACATATTTTTTAAAAGATTGTGAAAGCAAAGTGACCCAATTATAGACCACCAAAGTTGAGATAAGGAATGCTTTTAAGAAAATGACGACTGATAAAAGTCTTACTTAAGATGGACCATCTCGTAAGACAGTTTTTCCAAAACTAGTGAAGAATTCTTTATTGGATACAGTAAGCAAAAAACAAAAGAAAAAAATATTTTATTAAAAAAACTATTCTCTAATACCAAATTTGACGCAAGACAAATTTAAACTGCTACTAGAGTCTAATTTAGAGCGTACAATACTAAAGATGCTTAATAAATTATTAGAGAATATAAAATAATACTATATATTAATTAGGGTTTGGTGACATGTATGATATTTTAGAATTCCTCAAAGTTTGGTATCCATAATTATAATATTGATTTTTAAGTGGAGTAGGTGACAATACATTTAATATTAAAAATAGAGTCTTGTGAAATAGTTCTTCTCGTATCTAATTTTGCACATAAAATAAAAAAAATTAAGATGAACTCTATGTGAAGTACTTTAATAGAAGAAAGAACAATATTAACTTTAAATTATTACATAAAAAATAAAAGATGCTAGAAGAGTGGTCCATTTTGTCAATGATGTCTTGCAATTGCATCGGTGTTGCATGTCGAGCACCAAAGATAAAAAATGTGTGGCAAGGTTGTGGTTTGGGTTAGTGGTGAAGCTTGGCTAAGAAGAGTAATAAAATAATAGGCAAAGATCTAGAGCCTTATTGAAGTGGGTAGTGTTTGGTGATTAGATTACGAGAGCGAAAACGTCGGTGAAGACTTATGAGCATTAATTAAATGAGGAATTTGTTTTCTTATCAACTCTCCTAATGGAAGGTCTCTAACTTTAATCTTTGTTTCTCAAAAGGGTGTGGCTACCAACTCTCTTTATGGAAGGTCTCTCACCTTCAATCCTTGACTCTCATAAGAGAACTTGATATCTCTCTAAGTAGAGTTAGGTACATATTATTTGTTTAAAAAGATCAAATCATAAAAACAAAAGAAAATTTTAATTCATGATGGTTCTTTTTCAACATGGTGAACATCCTTATTTATAAGAACCTCAAAAGTACATCAGTAATTTTTAAAAAATGAAAAAAAATACAAAATTAATTGACATTAAGAAGTTCCCAATCTAGCCATGTGTTTTGGGCTGTGGTAATGATGAGCAAGGAAATGAGAGGAGGCAAAATGGTAGGGCAAGCAGCATAAGCATAGCTATCAGTCTAATTTTCAGGTAGGTGTGGGTTGAGCAGAACAACACAAGTTGACAAAGACAAGTGGGATGACATGGGTTGTCACTCATCAGAGTAGATCGAATGGTTGTCATGAGTAATAAGTCTACATGGGTCGAGTAGATCAGGCAGATTCTTGGGTCAATCAGGTCACTTGGGTGCACATTCGATGAGGACTATGACACTGACTATTAATAGAAATAGGGATGGAAACAAACAGTTGTGGATTGCAAAAAGTGATAAAAAATAGAAAGAAATCTCAATTTTAAGAATTTTTTAAGCAATTTTCAAACAAATTTTGCACAGACCAACATATAAAACAAGTGTGATTCCATTGAGTGTATGTTTGTTAACTAATGTTAGAGCTCTAATATCACACACACATGCACACACATAAATTCACACAAAGTTACAAATAAGCAACCAATCACACACACACACATGCACTCATATATGTACAAACACACATGAATACACACTCGCACACACACACATGTGCATGCTCACATTGCCATATGCATGCACACAAAAAAACCCACACACACTCACACACATGAACATGCACACATGCATGTGCGTGCTCACCTAAACACACACATGTATTTAGCTACATATAAATATGCACGCACACATGTATACATACACCCCTGCACACACATACACACACATAAGCACATACATGCACACACACACATGCACACATGCTTGCACATGCATGCAAACACACACACACACATGTACACATGCACATGCACAACACACATATGGATACACACACATGCATAACCACACACAAAAAGAATTATGTATATGCAAAAGTTCACTCATTCAAATATACACCTATGCACATATGCACACATGCACACACACACACAGATGCATATGTATATGAGCACAAACACATACATGCACATACACTAACACAACCTACACACACAACACACACTCCTACACATACACAGATAGGCATGAACAAATGCATATATATATATATATGCTCACACAACCATGCACACCCACACGTGCACATCTACATAGAAATACACATATGCACATGCATTCCCACACACACATGCATACATAGCCACACACTCAAGTACATACACATACACACATGAACTCAAGAAAACACAAAGACACGTGTGCACCCACGCACACACACAAGCACATATGCACACACACATAGACACATGTACACACAGACACCCAAACCTACAACCACACACACACACGTGCACACACACATATACAAATGCACATAGACATGCACACATACAAAAAAACATGTACACAAACTGATATGCACACACAAATATAACACACATTCACACACACTCACATTCACCTACATGCACACACCATCATGCACATGTACATACACACACACATTTGCACACATGTAGACACACACAAACACACACATGCACATATACACATAAGCACAAATGCACTCGTTCGCTTACACAAGCACATGAAAAAATGCATACACATGCATACACTCGCACATGCACCCACACACACGCATACATACGCAAGTAACTACACATGCACACATGCACATGAATACAAATAAACACTTGTATACACACATGCACATAACCACCCAAATGTAATACATGCACATGCATGCACACATAGCACACAAAAATACATATGCATACACCCTTATGCATGCACACACACACAAGTACAAATGCTCAGATACTTACACACACATGCAGTAGCACGCACACTCTTCTAACTGTAAATACATGCACATGCATGCTTACACACTCACATGACATACATAGACGTATGCACCCACACATACATGCACACATGAACACATGTGCACAATCGTATACACAAAAGCACACATGTACACACACAAACAATCATATATGCATATGCACACACCTATGCACACACATGAATATAGACATATACACACGCATGCACAAGCACATGTACATGCACATACACATGCATAAACTAACTCTAGACTTGCACACACACAAGCACTACACATAAATAAAAGACATGCACATATATGTAGGCAGACACATACATATGAACCCAAACACATGTAGACACACACACATGCACAATGACACGCACACACACATCCAAACATAGACATACACATAGATACAAGCAAATGCACACACACATACGCATGTAAACACACATACATAGTTGCCCACATGCACACACATGCACATGCACACACATACACATGCATAAAAATGGACACACACCCACACTTACATATATACACATACACACACACAAACATGCATAAGCACATAGACATGCACACACATACACATGCACATATGCATACACACATGTGCACACAAACATTCACAAACACATTCCCTAACACATGCACACATGCACACAATCAAGTGAACACATGCACACATGCCTTCATATAACCATACACACATGAACACAAACACATGCACACACACATACACAATGTAAGGAAGCACGTTCATATGTGCACTCGTGCAAATGCAGACACATACACATAAAAGTATGCATGCATGAACAGACATACACACCAAGAAACACATGCCCCCACACACACATGCACCCATGTGCACACATACACACACACACAAACATACACACCCATGCATGCATGCATGCACAAGCACATAGACATACACAAACACATATGTAAATACTCACACTTTCACAGCCACACATGCACACACTCATATGCACACATGCACAAGAATAAATATGTAATCATGCAAATGCACAAAAGCTTGCACACACATTCATATGCATAGATATGTAGGCACATGTACACACACATACATGCATTACATACATTCATATATAGACACACTTGCATGAGCATACACACACATGCTTACCCACATTCATACTCATGCACACACACACATGCACATACCAATATAGACTCACACACACTTATGCATAAAAATGCACACACACAAGCCCTCACAGATTGCATTGGACACACAAACATAAACATTTTTGTGCAAACAAAAATATATGCACCCACACACACAAGCATGCATAAATATATATACACACACACACACACATATAGATACATAAGCACAAAAGCACATATGTGTGCATCCACACACACATAAACACATGCACAGATGCACATGCATACATAAACACATATAGACATGCACAAACAGACAAACATACACACATGCATAAGCACTCCTTTATGCATTACACACACACAAATGTGCACAACTACATCCATACATACGTATATGCATGCACACATGAACACATGCACACACTCATAGATTTGCTCACACACCTATATGTAAACCTACACAGACACATACATAAACACACACATAAATGCACATTCATGTATGCACACCCATGCCATGCATGCATTAGCACAATCATGCACACACACACATACTTACACACATGTATGCAATCATGCACACATAGATGCACAAATACACAAACATGTATAGGCACACACAATCATACACATGCACACATGCATCCACGTACTGTCATAAACATGAACAAAAATGCATCAGACACACATGCACATGTACTCATTGAAACATGCAAAATTAGTTGTAAAAAACATCATCATGAACATGAACATAAACATGCACACACTTACACACAAACAAAGGCACATACATGCACAAATATGCACACTTACATACAAAAACACATAAAAACTCACATGCAGACATGCATAGACATGCACATGCACACATAGACACAAACACACAATTGCACATGCATAAATGTACACAAATATGCAAAATCACATATACATATACACACAGACATGTGGACATGCACTTACATGCTTACACATATGTGCATTTGCATATACAAAAATATAGACACACACCAGTACATGCTCACATACCTAGACACACACCCTCCTATATACACACATACACAAACAAACACAGAGGAAAACACACACTCACACACAGATGCACATATGCACACACACACACATGTACACACACTTGCACACACATATACACATATACACAACCACACATGCATGCACACACACATATGCACACATATATATATGCATGCACACACATGCATGCAAACACATGCACACACACACATATATGCACAAATACACACATGTGCACATGCAAAAACATGCACATAAAGACACTCATGCACTGACACGCTCATACACATGCGCACATGCACATAAACACACACATACTCAAACACACATATATGCAAGCACACGAACACACGTACACTTCTACACACATATACATCTGTATACGTTCATGCTCTCACAAAGACATGCATACACATCCAAACACACCCACAAGAAAACAGGTACATGGGTACGTATAAACAACTACACACACCCACACTTATGCATATAGTCTCACATAAAAACACAAAGGCATACACGCAGACTCGCCCACATGAACACACAAATAAGCTTGCACACATATACGCATAAACACACATGTAGCATGCACAAGCACATGCACAAACAAACATGCACATACATGAATGCATGCATCACACACACATGCACACAAACACACACACGCACATGCACACGTACATACACTCAAACACATTAATGCACACACACAAGTATACATACACACAAACATGCATGCACACTTGTGCACACACATGAAACAAAGGTGCACACAAACATGCACTGGCATACACACACATGCATAAAGTCACAAATAAATGCACATGTACATGTACAAATACACTTACACATTGACTCGCACACACATGCACAAGCATACGCAAGCCTTTACATGAACACATACAAACATAAAAAAGAAAATGCACACAAACAATGCCACATATTATTAAACATGCATGAACAAATGCATAAAGAAGCACACACAAACATATGCACAAATCAAAAATGGACACACATGCACACAAGCACTCACCTGCACATACATGCATACACACATGCATGCATGCATGCATATGCACACACATATACACATGCACTTGCACAAATGTGCACACACAAATTTGCACATTGACACACATACAATTATATATAGAGGCAATCACATGCAAAAATATGTACATACTTGCATATAAATATGCACACATGCCAACACAAATGCATTCAAATACACACACACAAGTGCACACACGCATGCGCTCACATACACATAAGCATGAATAAACATGCGCACACAAACATGCACACGCATACACAAACATGCACAAAGGTGCACACACTCAAACACACATGCCCATTCACATAAATATGCACATAACATGCACACAAATATGCACATATAAACTTATACATAAATAAACAAATACATGCATACATACGCACACATGCACAAAACTATGCGTGCATACACACAAGCTTGTGCATGTGCACATACACACACACACACATTTATGCATTCATTGGACACAAAATACACAGACGCATGCCCACACAAACAAGCATGTGCACATATTCCCACACACACACACTTTCAAGCACACATGCATACACACACATACCAAAACACATACCAAAATGCATACACACTTTTACACGCACATGCACACACACATCATACACACACATCCGTACACACACTGGCATGCATACACGCACCACGAACACACACCCACACAAATGCATGCACATGCACACATACACACTCATAAGAATGTACACAGATGCACACAAAAACATGCATATGCACATATAAAGGCACTCACACTCACTTGTGCATATACACACACAAGCATGTGCACAAACACAAATACAGACATGTGTTCACACCCATACGTATGCTTGCATTAGGAAAACATACACACATGCACATAGGTGCACATGCAAATACAAATAATTAGCATATACACACATACACATGAACACACATACACATGCATATGGATATACACACCCACATACATGCACAAATGCACCAACATGCAAGCACACATGTGCCTACACATGCACACACATAAAAGCACACACACATGCATACACACAAGTACACCCATGCACATTCACACACACATGCACACACAACCACACGAACACAAACACAACCACACGAACACACACACACGAACACACACACACACAACCACACAAGTACTCACACACCTATGCATACATTCATACATGCACACACACACACATTCACATACACATGCATGCACACAAAGACACACACATGCATGCACACATGTGCACACATCAACATGTAGATGCACATTCACACAGGTGTTCAAGTGGATACACACCAATACATGCACAAAAACAATCACATCTATATGCACACATACTTGCTCACACACACATGGACACACAGTCAAACATGTACTTGAACACACACTCACACATGCACACATGCACACATGCACACATGAACAAATACACACACACACGTGCACTCGTGCATAGAGATACACATATGTGCATGATCATACATGCATAAGTAGACAAAAACACACATACACAATCATATGCACACACACACACAAATAACTGCATAAGTACACAAACACACATACATACATGCACATATATATAGACATAGACATGCACACATATAGACACATACACACACACACACATGCACACACACAAAGACACACATACATACATTTAAACATACATTCACATACATGTGCATGCGAACACACACCCACGCATGCACAAATGCACAAACACATAGACACATGGACACATACACATGTACACACAGACACACACATACTCACACACACACACATGGACTTGTTGACACAGTCATACATGCATACTTACACAAACACACACACATGGAAAGACACCCATGTTCATGCTCACACAAGCACAATTACATGAACATGCACACGCAGAAACGTACACATGTATAGGAACATATAAGGAAATATACACACATACACATGCACATACATATGCACACACACATATGCATATACACATACATACACATGCACAAAACAATGCATGTGCATACACCCACACACATGAAGACACACACCCACGTGTGCACCCACCCACATATATACCTATGTGTGCATGCACACAAACACACTTGCATATGAACACACATGCACTTGCACCAACACACTGAGCACATGTTCATGCATGCACACACACACATATTCATGCACAAATGTATACACACACTCACATCACCCCATACACCCACACATACACGCAGAAACACACACACATAAACATATACACACATACACAGCCACAGTACACACTTATATACATGTTCAACAACATAAATGCATCCATAAATATACACAAACACACACATAAACCAAGCTGCACAAAAGCACACACACACACACATACAAGCATGCACACTCATGCACACAAGCACACACAAGCATGCATCTTACACAAGCATGCATAAACATAAGTGCACACACACACACACACATAGAGGCACAAGCACAAGTACAAGCACAAGCACACACACACATAAGCATAGAAACACATGCATACACAATCATGTATGCACACATATGCACATATATAGACATGCTCACACACATATATTAATGAAACACAAACATATACACATGCACACACACATGCAAATGTACAAAAAGATGTGCACAGACAACTACACACTCTGATGCCCATGCACACAAATGTGTGAGTAAGCACACACACAACATAATGTCACATGCACAAACACATACACACACACATACACTTATACACACATGCACACATAAGTAAGCATGCACGCACCCACATACATGACCAAGCACACATGCACACAAACACATGCTCACATACATTCACACATAAATACATGCATGTAGAATACACATGCTTGTAAACACAATCACATGCACACACAAACATGAAATGACATGCATATTTACACACACACATGTGCACTTATGCACACAAATGTGCACATGTACCAATGCAAACACGAGCAAATGCACATGCAATTACACACATGCTTACAAACACGCATGAACATGTAGACAGACACATGTGCATACACACACATACACATGCCCTCCTACATACATACACACTTAAGCACCCATGCACATGCAACTATATACATGAACACAAATTGATGCACAACACAAGTACACACATGCTCACACAAATGCAAAAAACACACAAACATAAACACACATGAACACTTGCATGCATGCTCACAAAAACATGCACACAGACACACAAATGCACAAACAAAAAGTCTCACAAATAGACACACATACACACACACATAATCACATGCACACAGACATATTCACACAACTACACACACAAGCATGTATAGCAACACACATGTAGATCTAAACTCACACAAGCATGGAGACACACACACACATGCATGCACACACATGCACACACATAAGAACCTATGCACATATGCACACACATAAGCATGTAGACAACCATACATGTGCATTCACACATATGCACATATACACATGAACAAACACACACATGCACACACACACATGCACACCAAAATGTACACATACACAATTGCACATATGCACATATAGATAGATTCACACAAGCACCATGCACACACACATGCAACCATACACGCAAAAAAGCATGCATGCACACACATACACTCACATATACAGAAGCTCACACATGCACATGTGCTAGTACACATAGTTAAATGAAATATTACACATGAACACACACGTGCATAGATAGATACAAATGCATTAGCACATACACATGCACATATACAAGTAAATGCACATATACATGTAGATATGCATACACATATGCACACACACACACACACATGTAAACACCACCCTTGCATAAACACACATATACATCCATTTGTACACATATCCATACACATGCATGCATAATGACACAAATGCATACCCTCACACATGCACATGCATGAACACACACACACATGTGCCTAAAAGCACACCATGCACACATATACATGAGTAATCACACGCACACAAACATGCATTCTTGAACACACACACAAATCACTTACATAAACACACACACACATAAATGAACACACACATGTGCATGTGTGTACATGTACAAACATGCAACAAATCCACACACACCTATGCAAGTGCAAACATACATAAGCACACACACACAAGCACATGCATGCCTACACATGTACACGCATGCATACACACATGTACATGCATGTATACACACACATACACATATCCACTCATATGAACACACACACATGCACATGTACATGCATGCAGTTTAAAACACACATACAAGAAAACACACAAAAATGTATGCACACACATATGTGTACACATGCACGGACATGCATACACACAATCACATACCCACACCCATGTGCAAGCTCAAACATGCATACACAAGAAGCACAAAAAACACATATGCAAATGCACACACACATGTACACACAACAGACATGCACACACATATAGACACATGCATACTAGCACATACCCACACATGCATGTATGCACATGCACACATGCTCACAGGCACACACACATCAACATGTGCATTGGCACACACAAACACATGCACGAGCACATATAATTCCATACACACACAAATACATGCACAAACACATGCATGCATACATGCACACATGCACTGGCCGACACACACAAAAAAGTACACAAACACACATATGCACATGTAGACACACCCACAAAAATAATACCACACACTTGTAGACATGCATACACACACACATGAACACAAGCACACACATGCACATGCAAACACTCATATACACACACATAGCACACATAAACTCCAACAAACATGCAAGCACACATATATGCACTAACTTGCATGCATATACACACTCTCACACACATGCACACACGTGTCCACTCATACCCACACACACATGTGATCTCACATGAACACATACACATATGCACATAAAATGAGCATATGCACATATCGACATAAACGTAGACACATGCACACACACACATGCATGCATGCATAGATACATGTACACATACATACACATGCATTCATGCAAATTACACATAGACACTTAAATATACACACACATGTACACCCACACCCACATATGCATAACATGCAAAACACACACAAACAAGTGCACATAGCATACTCATAAACGTGCACGTAACTATATTCATACACATAAACACACACACACACACAAACACACATAAGCATAAAACACACATGCACAAAAACTTGCACACACGTACACACAAAAACATACGTACATACACACATGCACATGCACGTATACACACACACATGCACACAAGCACATGCAGGCTTGCATGCACACACAGCATCCAAACTTGCATGCACCTACACACACATACACACACAAGCACAACCACATGCATGCATGCATATGCAAACACACTTACACAGAATCACATGCATGCAAACGCACACAAATGCACACACATACAAAGAAACATATGTGCATGCACGCAAACACTTATGCACACACACACACACAATCTCAAATTAAAACAAAAATACACAGACACATGCACATTCACATACACATGTGTACACATGTAGATGCACATGCACACATGTACATAGATGTCCATATAGGCACACACACACACGTACACATCACACACTCATTCACACAAACATAAACACACACACACACACACAAGCGCATGTACATGTGTACGTGCATGCATGCATGCACAAACAAGCTTGCACGGGTACATGCAAACACACTCGCACCCACACACACATTCACAAACACTCACATAGATGCACACTAGCATGCACACTTACACATACGTATGCATGCAAACACACAAGCAAAATGCTTGCACATGTGTTGAACCACACATGTGTCTGAACACACACACACATGTGGACACACACATGCATATACACAAATAGAAACACACATAGATATGGACACACAGACGCACCAACAAATAACCCTCCCTCTTCCCACACATACACATGCATGCAAACACACACACACACGTACATGCATGCATGCACACAACTGCACAAACACTTGTGCACATATAACACACGTACATGCATGCATGCACACAACTGCACAAACACTTGTGCACATATATGCACTCGCATGCCCCATAGACACCCGTGCTTACAAATATAAATGAACTTGCTAACACACACACACTGGAAGATGCAGGCACTGACATATGTACAGGCACACACATGCAAACACACACAAACATTCACACATAGGCATGTGCACAACCCACACCCACACATAAGCACACAAGCACACACACACGAATGCACAACACAAACACATAAGCATATGCACGCATGCATGCATACACACATACACACACATGTAACCACTTACGTTTTGCACACACAGAATCACACAAATATATTTCTGAGCACAAACACACACAGACAAAAAACAACACAAAGAAATGCATATGAATGCATGCATGCCAATGCATGCATTAGACACATATGAATGCACCTATGCATATGCATGCACACATAAACACACATGCACACATTCACACACCCAACTCAGACTGGCCCACACACACACCACACAACTGACCAACACACACACACATGCATACACGCGAACACACAAACAAACACAGATGCTCATACACCACACACTTACACATGCACTAACCCCATAAACAAAACATATACATGTACACATACATGTCGACACCTACACACACATGCACATGCACAAGCACAAACATATACACACACAGATGCACACGGTTTTGTCTACCACACATGAACACACACACGTGCACTCACATGCACATGTACACACACATATACACGCCCACACAAGCACACTCATGCACACAAACACACACATTCATGTGAAAAATACACACACACAAGTGAACAAAAATGCACACATATACACATGCACACACAACAAATGCACACATGCATACACATGCACACATTCAACACAAATGGACACATGTGCACACACACTAACATGCATGCACACACAAAACCAACACAATCCACGCATAAGCATGTGCCCACCAACAAACACGTACACACAAACACATATAATTATACACATGCATATGCCCCACAAACAAACGTGCATACACACACACAACTGCCCACACATGTACACATATACACATGCATAAGCACACACACACACACAAAGGCACGTGCAAAAGTGTGCACACATGCATAAACATTTCCACCCATGCGCACACACACCATAGACATGTACACTCATGCACACACACAAACACACACAAGCACATGTATAAACATACACATACATAAGCATGCACACAAAAATGCTCATACACACTTAAGCATTCACACACACACACACACATATGCACACTCAAACACACTTATACATAGACATGTGCACTCACATGCATCGGCTTGTAGACCATGCCCACAAGCACAAATGCACATGCAAATGCACACACACACACACAAATGCACCCCAAGATACTAAACTCACAAACAAACTAACACACATGCACATGCACTCACATATGCACAAACACACATGCATGCACATGCATCATCTACCACACATAGGCAAGCACATATGCACACCGATACAGACATAAACACACACCAACTTGCATGCCCACACACATAGCCACACAATCACAGATTTACACACAAACACACATGTAAACACATGCAAAACATACATGATCACACACACTTCTATACAAACACACAGACGCACATGTGTGCACCCCCACACTCACACACACATTCACATAAACATATGCATGCACATGCACATAGATATACATGAACATACACAAAATCACACGTGCACATGCACACACTCACATGAAATACACACATGCAACACACAAGCACACATGCACACATTCATGCACACACATGTGTGTGCACA